>KN882093.1:0-20383 GCA_000934395.1 Fistulina hepatica ATCC 64428 | reverse complement strand
CATGTAACTAGGTGTGCTCCTAGGTCTTCTTTTTCCAAAAGTGTTTTTTCTGATGTACCTGTGGTTTTTCAAGAAGCCAGGAGGACAAAAAAGCAGTGACTGGAAAGAAGGCCAGATACTGATAATGGGTGGAAAGACTCTTGATATAAGTGGGACTTGGGAAGTCACTTTGAGGACAAGTGGTGACTGGAAATAAGTAGAGTCAATTATTGAGAGTTTAGGTGTAGAGCAAGCACAAGTGCCCAAAGATGGTGAGCACAATGTCGAGCAAGTTTCAGATGATGAAGTCCATTATAACAAGAGTGCAGGAATACATGCTGATACACAAATTTATGGGGAGTTTAAATGAGATATCAAGCTAAGGGCTCATTAGTCAGTAATCAAAGATATATATGGTGAAGGAATCTAGGTATTCTGGGAACTAAAGAAGGAACTAGATTCAGAGTGAGGACTACATGAGTATATGGCACAGTCTGTAGAGCATGAGTGGAGAGTGAGAGTGATGGGTGGACTTGGGGGGCGAGGAGCATAGTATGGTATAAGTATTAAAGAAGGACAGACAATGAAGGGGAGTCACATATGTATATGCACAGTTCTTCATAGGAGTTAGAGTGCCATGATGTCCAGGATTCTGGTCAGTCAGAAACCAGATGAAGAAGAACTGAAGGTGGCTGTTAAGGGCTGGATGCTGGGAGGAACTTTGGGAGGTGGATCAGATATAGATATGGGAGAATAGAGTCTGGTACTGACGAAGCTTACTGGGTGCGATACTGAGGTTAACGTCTATGGGCTCGGTGAGGCTATTGGGCAACATCAACTAGTAGTTCACACGAGTGGTTACCTGTAGTATTTTGCAGGGTGTAGGAGTGATGGAATGGTGATGAGAGTGCAATCAGTGCAACTAGGAAAGTCCATATATAGCTCGCTTCCACTGCCCTACCTCATCATGCACCCTCACATGCCCTCACACTCATATCTCATTACTGCATGCTTGTCCGACCAAAGTCATGTGACTTCATTGCATGGTGCAGATCATATGGTTTGTGCTCCTTGCATGCTCGTCATCCTGCATGTTCCCACACACATTCCCGCACCTGCTGGGCATGTGCCGAGCATGATCATGTGATGTATTTCTGATCACTTCTTACGCAGTTACAGCCCATTTTGAGCTCACACAACATTCCGATCACATTTAACTGCCACCTCATCATCACATATATCAACACTAATTAGTGTGGTAACTGGCATCAGTCTACCACACTAACAAGCACAAATTGTGTCCACCCCACACATCCCAGCTTAATGCCATTTATTTACAAAAACAGAAATTACCCACTTGGCATGTTCTAGATCTCATCCGCCAACACTATATATCTACTCCATTTATCTATCATAATGAAAATTTTGTTTTAACTACTGCCTTTTGACATCTTGGCAAGAGCTCCTTGATGCCATAACACATGGGTAAGAATGGGAAATGTTCATGCAAAATTGCTGTGCTCGGCTTTGCCTCTGGGCAAAACAACATCAAGTGTACACTGATCTCGCAAACAGCCCAGCAGAAAGACCGCAACCTCATAACAGCACATAACAAGGAGGGGTTGAAAGGTGCACTGCAGCACTAGTAATTGCCGCATATGTCCTTGTATTCCGGCCTTACACCGTGGTGCTTGACAGGCCTCTCCTGCAAAGAGCGCGCCATTCTCAAGGACTACAGGACACCCAGAGAAGGTCCCTCCATGACACAGGATGACAAACAGCTCGACATTACTATTCAAGACATCGGTGACGGCAATGTGACTGAGGACGATTAATGGATTAACATCCCTGTTGACGATGGTACAAGTGAGTTTGTTGACCTTATTCAAGAGACAATGTATGATCGGTGAGTACGTTCTACTATTCAAATGGTCTATCTAATACAAAGGAATTCATTTCCAGCTACCAATACCAAGCGCGCCATGATACAAGAACGTGGAAGGAGCGTGTTGTGCGCCTTGAGCAAAACTGGGTTCCCCTCATGCCTGCCCTTGTGCAAGCATATCTTACATGGAAGTACCCAACCAGCACAACAGAGACAGAGTGAAACACAAGCGACACCGTCACGCCAAACCATTCCAGCATTGCATCTGATGTTTCACATGGTGCTGCACCCATGTTGTCATCTCCTGGGATGGATTGCATGTTGTCACCTCTCTCAACTGAAAACTATGACTTTGACATAGCCATTATCAATATATTTACATTAGATAAAACAATACACGCACGTCGCTCTGCCAAAAAGCACACTGTACCTGCCTTGGCCCAGCAAGGCTACCTCGCGGCCTCTCCTTTAAACCCAACACTTGCCTTCGGTATCGATACGTTGGAGTTATACAGAAAAATCCATATATGCAAGCCCTCATTCAGTGTTGAGGTGTTCACCAAGGTGATTTGTGATTCATATAATGTAACATTTTCTTTTTTTTTTTTGAGCTTCAGGATTGTTGTGCTAACTTATTTGAAAGGTTCCTTTTCATAGGTCATATTGATCTATGTTGTCCAACGTGTTTGACATGTATCTACATATATTGCACGAAGTCAACAAGCAAGTATAAAAGGCCCTTGATTGCAATGAGGCCAACTGGTGGGTGAAGAATGCATGCACGGTGTGCACCTACAAGGTGTGTCTTCTAATTCATTGACATTCATGTAGTAAACTCTTATGCTGTGCCTTACAAGCTCAACAATGAGCCACCATTGGTACTCAATCACATGTTCATCATGGATGGCAATAACTTGCTCAAGCAGATCACCGGCATACAAATGTGCACTGTCGCAGACCTTCATGTCTTCCAAAGTGACTATTTCATTGATAGCTCATTCCCAGTGAGAATCGACATGGGCAAGATCCAACACATGCCAACCTTTTTCAACTGTTGGTTGATGTTAGTATTTTGTCACAAAACTTACGTCCTGAGAAATATACATTTGACGAAGCTCAACCTGTGCTAGCAGAACTCAACTGGTTGGATATCGTTGATTACAGCTTCATATGGTTTACAGTAATAATGTAGCCTATGTGAGCACAATGAGACAACAGCAAACAATAGTGAACCAGCAGTCCGATGCATGCGGAAACCGTTTACCGTACACCCACCTGCATGTACCATCTACCCACAGACTTGCCTCAAGAAGCACGCGCTATCGCAATAGCGTCAGAGACAACCATATCGGTCAACTTGACGCCACTTGCCTTCTGAAGAAAAGTTAGATGATGAGCGTAATTCAACCAATGCCACTCACCAATGTCCAGCCGACTTGCGTATAGAACTAATGGTAAAATATGTCAGCGGTATGTACATGGAAAACAAACAAAGATTACCTGAAGATTTGCTGCTGTGAGTTGCTCGAAAGCGCCCGAGAAATCTTTTGATGTCCCCTCGGGATTACTGGACGTCCACTCAAATCTGTATATGTTACTGAGCGATATCAGAGAAAACTTCAATGAAACAGTTAGGGCTCGCACCATGCAGAGAAAGTGGCGTTCGGACGGTACGGTTTGATAGTATTCTTTCCCCTTTTGGCTGGTTTTACGATGTCTTGTGCCTTGTGCTTTGCTGGGACCACAGTCGTTGGAGATGAAGCGAGTGTGTTTGGTGACGGTGGTGGCAACTCCAATGAGGGACGGGAAACGATGCGAACAGTTTGGCTCATAATGTTGTCAGATATGGGAAGCAAAATCAGCAACAAGAAGACTTACAGCGGATTTTCAAACAAGTTGGATGGACGGTGGACTTCAGATGGTGGTTGGAAGCTACTGTCATCTTACAATAAAAGGAAAAAGCCTGAGTTAACAGTAGTTGACATGTTAATCTATCAATGTGCTTACCAACAGGCGATAAACTCCCCGCAGACAATGCTGAACTTGAATCTGATGATACTTCAACAAAGGGTGATCTGATATACGATGAGGACCATATGTACCAATTGATGATAACACCACCGTGGATGCAGTTTGTGGCATCGTAACCGCCACATTTATCTCCTCTCGAACATCTAAAGCTGTGGACGGTCTGAGTAAGTGATTCATAGATCAATGAAGTGCGCACTGATGGTACCATCATTTTCCGGAGAGCGGGGTGACAATTCAGATGATGCAAGACACGATAGAGAAGAATTGGTAGCTGGGACATTTATAGAATCATCAAGAGAAGCAGGGGACGAAACAGGAGCAGAAATAGAGGTAGGCAGAAAACTCGGGTTGGGCAAAGACATTGATAATGATTCCTCCGGAGATGGAGGAACAGGCTTCATAGAAGATAGATGAGTTGCCTTGATCTTCTTCGAGCTCTTGCCACAAAGAGTATCGTCAGTTGGCTCTGATTTCGTGATGAAGGCTTGCTTTTCCTGTCGTGCCAAGATGTGCTTCAGCTGACTGTAGAATTCCGCGCCGAAGTGGTCGACTTTCCAGTCCTCGGCACATAGGCAAAGCTCAGGATATGCTGCATACATCTCAGCTCAATAGTCACGAAGACAGGTCAAGTCAAGTGCTGAAAAGGACGTCGCATATAGTCCACGATTCTTGTATGATTGAAATATCTTCTTGGCAAATCTCGCCATCTTTTGCTGGCACTCAACATCGATAAGTTGTCCTTCTTCATCCTCAATATAGAGTCGTGCCTTGAATCCAGTTGACAAGGTCTTTGTACTAGATTTTGATGTGCTGATACCGGAACGAGTGTCACACGCCTCGACGAAGACCTTGAAGTCCCAGAACCGAACAGATGGATAATTGTCACGATTGAGATGCAGGAAGGACTTGCAAACTGATCGGGTGTCAGCGGGCAAGAACTTGATGTCCCCGATTGTACCGTCGACCGTCATTGGAAGACCAGCCGCTTCGAAAAGAGAGGAACAAGTCATTGCCAAGGCTTCCCAGAGTGAGCTGACACTGCATGAGCAGTTGAAGGGACATTATAAGACAACAGATGCACCTATTCTCATCCAGCTTTGCCTCCATAGCTGTTAGCTTATCGCGAAGTACAGCCTTATCCTCCTCTAGAGTCGAGTTCCTGTCCTTCAGTATTGCATTCTCATCTTGCAAGATAGAGTTCTTGTTCATCAAGGCAGATAATTGATCCTTAATAGCAGAGTTTTCTTGGAAAGCATGCAAAAGTTGGAGATGAAGTGATTGCGGCTCGGAAGTCGATGCAGCAGACAAAAAAGCAGTAGAGCCAGAAGTACCCCTTAGAGACGAGTTAGAAAGCATAGAAAACAAGCTGGCATCTTCAGAGAACATATTTGAAGCAGGAGAAGTCCAGTTTGAAAGCAAGATGGTGGTCGAAAGCAAAGTCCGTTCAGTAATGTGATCACGTGTGGATCGTTGGAAGCTGTGACCGCGTCCCGATTCGGTATGTGACCGCATCCAGATTTGGTATATCGCATCCGGTGACTCGACCATGTCATGTGACCACATACTCAAAAATCCGGCACGCCAGATTTTTTCAATGCTAAGTCCAACGAGCCTCTTTTGAGCTTGGGCCCGGGCACAACAATGTACAGGCACTACTCGGCCTCGATGCCTGCCGTGTTCATCACTACGCCGTTCTATGTCTTATTCGGAAGTGTCCCACCATTGAAGCCGTGGTAACCAGTGGTGTAGTGTGGGCGTATAGCGCTCGAGCCCGGGTATGACACACACAAATGTCTCGTTGAGCAGCCCCCCTGGCTTTCGACTTGAGGTGAGTCGACGTCCTCGTCGTCAGTAGAAACAACTCTGTGATTTAACTGGAGGGCAGGCAAACACTCCTCATGAAGGCCAGAAACCGCTACTCGCAGTGTATGAAGTGGCCAGAAGGTGTCTCGCTGCTTTCTCACTTGGCCGATGGGGTCTCCGTGCAGGGCGGCTTCGAGGGCTGGACTCAAAATTGTGCAGGATCCAGTATGCCTTTTCCCATGTCATTGACCCCCATGTACGTGTCCAGCGACCGCCACCAGCGTTATCTTCACGTTTGTCAAGAGCTTGACACGACCGTATTCTATATACCCTCGCCATTTGCCTAAGCTCGACGACCAGGATCCTGGCCGTCTTTTTGAGCACTTTGTGCATGTCAGTGTGCTCGATGAGATGTGCATGCACCTCAAATATGTGCTTGCTCTCAAGATTTCTTGGAGCGCCGTCTCCAGATCCAGGTCTTCAAGATTGGTCTCGCGAACATCATTGCTCCGCGCGTGCACATATCCCGATGACTTTGTACATGTTGTCGAAGGGTTTTTCCACGCCTGTCACATAACCGCTGTCATGGTGGAGGACCTGGTCTTCTTCTCGGTGTGTTACCACATGCCCTGAATGGCATGGTTGCCCTATCATTCTTTGTTTATCTTTGCTTTCATTCCCCTTTCATGTTGTTCAACATGCTAGGCCTGTGTATTCCATGTGCAGATCGGTCTCGCATGCATCCTCAAGGGGCAGTGGGACGCTGAAGAGCGCGATCAACACAGTGGCAAGAATCCCGCGTCCAACATGTTGGACGGATGCACGTCCTTGCTCTGCATGTGCACTGCTTCACCACGCTCAGCCAGAGTTGCACGAGCGTTCTCTGTCTATTGACCCACTTGCGCTGTGGACGGTCCTCGACAAGACCTTGTGTCGTCACCTGAAGACCGCCCAGGCTCATGTAGAAGAGGAGAACAAGCATGATGTTACTGAAATTCGCATGCACCTCTCCGCGAGATGCCCAAGCCTGCACAGATCATTTTGCACGCATCTCGCCTACCCCGTGCAACGAAAAGTGAGTCATTTTTCCGGCGTGCCAGAAAAGTGACTGACTTGTATTGTGTCTACATCTTTGTGTGCATCTCGTTCTGTGGTCGTGTGAGATAGGTGTCTACATAGGTGTTTTGCTTCACCCCGAACTCAGGAGGCTTGCATTCTGTGTGAATACGGGTGAGTCGTGTCTCTGAATATCGCCAGGCCAGGTTGCTAACAATGTCTCTGCGCCTTTGCTCCCAAACCCCGCGCCAGGAACCGTGGTGGCTTCAAGTTCTCCAGGACCATTCACACAGCCCCTCAGCCCGCTCCATCCGCAGTCACTTCAGTGTCCTGGGCGCCATTTTGCAGCTGTTCTTATCATCTCGTAGCGATGGGCGGGCGTGAGGGGTTTGTGCGGATATGGAAGCTCGAGCGCTCATTGCCACACCAGAAGACGCCAAGGACGTGGATGATGCAGAAGAATCTGTGGGGGTGGCACGTCTTTATGGTTGGCGAGTTCGATCGAGGAGCGAGCGTGTAGGTGACACTCGCCCGACTGTGAAGCCGATGCCACGCACCCACCTGTTATTTTTCTTGAGTCTTGCTGTTCTAGGCAGTTATGAGGGTTCGATTCCCTCACGAGATCATCATTGTACAAACTGGTTACCAATATCTACAAATCATCCTGATCCCCTCTTGTCTCCTCGTTAATATCATGCTGAAGATACATGACATCAAGCCCTATCTTCTCTACAACGAAGAATGCGAGAGAATCACGTGGAAGGGTCTGCAGTCCATCGGGATCTATATGGGGGAAGGGAACCATTCCGACAACAGACTGGATGAGCGCCACAGGGATCACTTTGAGGGCCCTCTGCCCCTCGTAGTTGCAGCGCCATATGGTTCCATGTGATAGCTTCCAAAGTTCTTCATCTGGAGGTGAGTATATTGATACCATTGCTAGTGCCATGACACCTCCATCTGCCTTGTCTGACTGCCGGCTCATAACAAAGTAGTATTGAACCTCTGCAAAGTCAAGTCGTCCGTCGGGATTTTTGAGCTACATGGGACCATTCTGTTTGTATTCAAAATACCACAAAAATATGTAGCTTACCTTGACGTTACGTGCACAATGCATATTCTTATACAATCGCTTCATCATGCTTTCCTTCCACAGAGATCATGCAACCTGTCCATTGGGTAAACAAAGCCGCACCCACCTCCGGACTGACCAGTCTTCACGTACTAATCCAAGATTGTCGCCATCTTTGTCCAAAAAAGCGGTGAGTGCCTCGCTCTCATTGTCGGTAAAAAACCTCTGACTGCGATCTTGTTTTCGCAGAAGAACATAGCCGTCTCCAGCATCCCATGAGCCCGCTGGAAGCTTGGGTTGGAAATCAGGAGAAAGAGCAGGAATGATGGCTTGGAGTGCATTGATCTGAGAACAACGAAGACCTTGCACTGCGAGATTGCGATATGGATTTGATGGCTGCCGTAGAGCGCCTACAAGATAGCTGATCACATGTTCCATCGTCCACTGACTTACAAGACCCAAAGGAGCAATGTGATAAATTTCGGGAAAGACATGCATGAGGAGGTGTACGGAGTGGCGAACGAAGTGGATATGAGATGTTTTGTGCTGGTAATAGAGTTGTTCATATTCCAAAGCAAACTCGAGAAGGTGTCGGTGGCCTGTCATCAACTGTTCAGCATGTATCTTCCTGAGCTGAGCTTTGCACATACCATCAACGAGCTTGCAAAAATGTTGATAGTATTTCATTGGCAGAATGCCATAGAAGAGAGCTGGTCCCAGGCCAAAGAAATATGTCTGAAACTCCTTTGCTTTATATCCACTGTTTATCTTCTCAGCAGGGTTTCGAGGCAGCCGGTCAAAGCATCCAGGAAGGTAGGGAGTCGCTGCAGCAACAGCAGCACCATGCACTATCCATGTGTCACCTGTAAGAACGGACCAGTCCCATGAGTCCTTCGAGTCGCTAGGATCACATTCAAGTGTCCCTCGCCAGAGACTAATCAAGAGGTCCTCGATGTTGAGCAAGCCAAGGTGCATAATATCCATTGTGAAGCACTTTGGCATAGGTAGAAACACGCGAGGCATTGCGCTGAAGAGACTGGGTTTACAGAGACCTGTCTCCCTCTGATTCTGACGAAATCTTGCTGCATTGGTAGATGCACAAAGAATTGTAAGGTTTCGACGATACTGTTCGATGGAGAGCTGAGGAAGGGCATTGACATCGTGGTCGTCATGATTGCAGTTGCCTGTGTGTTTGCAGAGATGAGCGGGAAAGTCGTAAGGCTTTAGAAGAACAGGGTAGTAGGTAGACGCATTTGGCTTGTGGCGGCTAGGAAAATCACAGAACATATGACAGCCTTTTGCTGCATGATGCGTGTTATAGCCTGCCATGGGTGCTAGACCAGGTCCGTCTGCGGTGACAACATATACCAAAGGCGTCTTATACATAAGTGCACGAGAGTGTGCATCCCAGACAGCAAGTCCATGACGTTCACGTTGGATACCGGCAAGATGGTGTAAAAAAGGAAATACGAATGAATCAATCAACTTAGGCTTGTTGGGCCCAGGGATAAAGATACACGGCAAGACGTGCTTCTTCTTGTAGCGACAATCTGGTGACAGCTCGAGAACGACGACGATTGCAATCCAGCAGTCAGAAGTTTTGCTGTGATAGATCTGAGCGCCATCCATAGAGAACATGAGGAGGATATCATTGTCACCGATACTTCCAGATGCGAGCAGCTTCACATACTCCTCGCCGTGCATGATGTCTTCATATTCATCAAGCACCATGCCATGGCCCTGTAGCTGTTCAGTGAGAATACGAGACTGTAGAGACTGGTATTGTGCAGCACATGCAGAGTCTGGATGACGGTACATAGCCTGCAGTTGGGGGCCAATTGGGATAGTCGAACATCACTGTTGGGGAACCCTCTCATTGACAAGCTCTGGCTGATAACATGGGGTGTGGCACATGGGACATTCGAGCATGTCAACGTACGGGCCAGTGAATGCAAGACATGAATTGATGCACATATCGTGCTCGACAGAAAAGACGCCAGTAAGCTCACGTACACGAGACTGAACTTGCTCAAAAGAAAGCATCTCGATATCGGGGAAGCGGTCGGTGATCACAGCACGAGTGTTGTTGTAAGCTTTTTCTGATGCTTGCTCGGTGGCGAGAAATATACGCAGAGAGAGCAAGAAGTCAGGATTGTTGACGTAGTCAGGAACAGATTGCGGAGGGTTACGAAGAGCCTCCACTTCAGCGGTGCTCAAGTCACCATTCTCAAGTGTTGCATGCCGTAGCAGATGCATGTAGTCAAGCGCCTGCTGGAGCTCTTCGACATGTGGTGCAGAATCCATAGCCTCTTCTGCAGGATGTTCATCCTCGTCCTCATTTTCATCTTTGTTGTTGTTCGTCTGTTGTTCATTCCCCTCATCGCTGTCTTCATGTGGTCCGTACTCAATATCCAGGCGTCCAAATCCCTCCGAGTCGCTATGAGCATCAAATTCCGGCTCAGATGTTGTCTGCAAATTTGCACGTGAGTAATTTCTTTCATATGACCCAATCTACGGTAACAGACCTGTTGTTCCTGTCCTTCGAACACATCATCTAGACGATCATCTTCCTCGATGTCCAAATTCATCTGATATCGGAAAAATGAGTGTGCATTCCGAGTTGACGCTACAAACTAATACTCACTGGTGCTTCGCTACCAGTGGTGCACGTTTGTTGTACCACTCCCTGACCTTGCAGAATTGAAGTCGAAGGCCCTGTAGACCTTGCTGATGCACTACTAGACTGCACGAGATCATATTGATGTCGGAAAGCATGGGACAAGGCAGGTTTGTTGTGTTTCTGATGCGTTTTTGCTGTTACTTTGTGTCCTTCTGGCCCGAATTTCTTTGTACATCATTTACAGTGGCATACGTGATGGCGAACTCGGTTGGAAGGACCTGCCATTGAAATATAGGGAACGAGCGTCGAAACGAGAATGCGAGAACAGCTGTTGAGTAAAGACTTTGAGGCACATAGAAGAAGCAACTGTATTTTTCGAAAATTTGATGAATACAATCGTAAATTACACGAGAACACAAAAAAAATGAAGGAGAAAGAAGAAAAAGTCATCGGCATTATCTGAAACGACATCAAAAAGCAATTTCCGAGATTGCATCATCGGCTTGTGATTTTCAACTGTTTGATCCTGTTGGCATCAGCTTGATCCAGTCGTCTGGTTCACCATGGTTAGATCTCGCCCATGTCGATTCTCACTGGGGCTCATTCGTCAACACCTTTGCAGATGAGGTACATGCATGCAAGCACAGCAATCCTGTGGGCAATCCTTCAGCCGCTACCACCCATCTCCCTATAGTTGATGTCAACTTAGACATGGAAGATGGTACCCCTCATAACACATTCCTTACAGATATTGATGCTGAAACTGTTGATTGCACACCATGTGCAGACAACTGGAAGGCCACAATGGCCTCTGAGCTGAAGAAGATGTGGGGGATATACCATGAGACAGGTGTTTTTGCTGCTGCTTGTCGGCACGGCTTTATATTGTGGCTTGTCGACATGGTGGAGTCCGGGGAACTGTAAGTGTATAGCAGACTTTTTTTACTTCAATGCTCACACATGACAGTATTCTAGCATGAAGTATCTGCTCACCATGACATTGAAGATCCTGGAACTGCTGGGTGAGAAGAATGTACTTGCCTATGACATTGGATGTGCCTTTGAAGGCACCCTTTCACACAGCTCATTGGCCAATAAGGCCAAGGATCAATCATTGCACTGCTGTGTTAATGCATTCCATGGAATGGCCCATAATGCCACCTGCCAATCTCGCTATCACCCCAATGTCATTGATGGCATGGGTCTCGAAGACCTTGAAATGCTTGAGCGCATATTCAGCACCTCAAACCAAGTCGCTGCTGTCACCCACTATGCAAGCGCCTTTCATCGCTGACAATTTATTGATCTCCATTTCTGGCAATGGGATGAAGACAAATATACTAACATTGCAAAGATGATATACAACAACTATCAGCAGGCCTTGGATATCATCGTGACCGACTCTGCTGCTGTCTCTAAAGCAGCTGCCACACTGAATGTCGACCCCAACAATTTCGAGCTCTGGGAGAAAGAGCAGGCGGAATACTTTGCATTGTCAGGCAAGGAACCCGAGGAAATTGTCCTTGCGATCTCTTACGTCGAGCTATTGCAAGATCTACGCGTGATTGAGTGAGCTTTTCGTTTATTTCCTTTCATGTAGCAAACTTACAAATGAAGCAGATTGTCATATACTTCTGCATCAATGCATTTCATGACCATCATCCCTGTCAACTTTGCCAGACCATCACAGCATACAAACAACACATATGCTCAGGAATTATCTAGGACTCACAAGGCAGAAACAGCACGATGCATTGCTTTGGAGCGACACGAGCAAATTTTGTATAAAGTCATTGAGATGGAGGTCAAAATGGAGATCAATGTACGTTGGCAACCAGGCGACGTACAATATAGGGATACCCTGAAGTATGTAGCAGAGCGCCGTTATCGCCATGCCCTCGACAATTTACAGTGCCTGGTTATCTAATGCCTCTTTGAGCTTCAACATATGAATTTGTCCCAGCAAGGCGAGTAAAGTACCCACTCAGAAGGTCATACTAAATGTTCATTCCTTGTTACAGGATACAAGATGCATTCACATATCGCAAAAGTGCTCCAAACACGTTGCCAAGCAATCTGTCATGCTATCACTGCATACAATTCTGCAGCTGTGAACTTGACACCGCCACATCCTTCCCTCGATTGGAAGGATGTCTCTAGGTATTCATTTCATTGAAGAGTTTACAATTCTATGGGACACTCGACACAATATCCGCCAGTGCCCTTGGGCAGAGCCCGCTATACATGTCCTCATGAAGAAAGCATGTCACATCAAGAATGCACATACAGAAATTATTTGCTGCAACATTGAAGTACACCGCATACACATGGCTATCATTGATGAATCTCGTTTTTTTCATTCTACCCTTGCCTGTTTACAGCAAGAGAGGTCCCCAATCTTCAGAGCGGTGTAGCAGTTCTGTATGTAATGCCACCAAATCAATGAACATGTTATGTCTTACGTGTGCAAGATATACACGATCCTCAAGTTCTCAGGTCAGCATTCTCCTGGCAAATGTGTTGGCAGTATGGACATGCAAGTCAATGGTACAGATTTTGGCACTGACGGCCCAGTGAATGGCGAGCCCAACACTGAGGAGTCCAATGCCACTACAGTGATGGTTGACAATGAGCTGAATGATCAGGTGACAGTGATGGCCAACTTCATATCTGGACTTACATTGAACTAGTAGCACTTGTATGAACAATGTATTTTGATATGTAGTTTTTTTTTTCTGTTTGTTTTATGTACATGCAATTATCAGTCTCAAGACTCAAAGTGCATACAATGATCATAAGTAAACATGAACGGTGAGCAGCATCAATGGCACATCAATGAGTACTCAATTATGAAACAGTGAACACACATTGTCTACTTACTATTTACTACTATCTACTACTTTTTTCAGTGTTCACATTCATTCATTTCATCATGTCTGTACCATCTACATCATCAAATACAGTGTACTATTATGCAATGATTGGTGGTGATTATGCAGGTGTCTATATGGAAATGTGAGTGTTACCCACCTACACTCTTATCGCTGTCATCTCATGCTCCTCAGGATACACTCTACACCTGCGAAAGACAAATCCCTCATTCCAGTGCCTATTATCATCAAGTTATATACAGTTGAAGATGTGTCACATATATCCAATCATCTGAACAAGGTTTTGAAGCACCTCGATGGCGCGAGTTGCACTGTAACTGACTTCATGAATTTCCTCATTGATTGTCACCATATCATCAAGCTGGATCAGATCCTGAAGGATGAAGAGGTACTGACATCCAACAAACACCAATTCTATACTGTATTTGAGTCCTCAAATGCTGTATCGTGCATGATCTACCATAACTGGCAGTAAGTGCTAGTGAGGTGGCCTTATGCTTGAAGTCTTATCAAATACTTTGTCATGTACCAGCACTGACATTAAGCCATGGTCAATGATCCCTGGAAAATACAACACCAGATACCACAAGTTTCTGACCCTCTGCCTTGCCATCGCTGCCATGGTTCTTCATGGCGACGAGGCACTCTTAAATGCCTATGGTGTCATGGAGGCTGCAGACCGAACTGTCATCTACAATAATCTGCATCCTGCATCAAAAGTATATGACATACAGATGGACTCTAAAGACAAAGACAAATCAACAGGCATCTATGGTATGTCAAAATGTGTTCAAACATATTAATGCTTACATTAATCTACTTGAGCAGCAGAATCATACAATTATGGACAATTGCCTGCAAAATCTGGCCACCATCCTCCAAGCCATCTGTCTTTTCCTCAAAAGAGAGAACATGTTCAGGTCTCTATACTGTGCCCTACCTCACAAGTAGTCTACAATTGTCCACCACCATCCTTGGCATGGCTATCTGCACCTAATGCCCATGTTACATTGCCGCCTGGTGCTTTGCAAGTGTCATCATCTAGCAGCCTAGGTGGCAGTCCTTCATTGCTGTCCTTCGAACTTTCAATGGATGAGCTGACTCTGCAGACATCTGCAGATGACTCTGAAGAGGCTAGGAATGAGCTTTTGGCAGGCATCACTCATAATGATATTCTCGAGCCACAAGCAACTACATGTGAGTTTTTTTTTTCGCTTTCCATATTATTTTTATCTCTTACTTACTTCTCTACAGCATAACTGAATGCTGTACAGCAAGAAATGGTTGAGAGTGGTGTCCAATGAGTCTATGCAGTCCAGTGTGAGCTCAATGGCACATCTTGCAAGATTTACAAGCAAATCTATCTACCAGTTATCACTCCCAGCCTTGGCAAAGCTGCAGACCATTATTTGTCTGTGCATTTCTATATAGAAGATGCAATAGCTCGAGTTCATCGGGTGTGGTACAAGGTCCCTCATCCTCATGATGGTGATGTCCCCACTGAGTCCTTCATTCGGTACCTCTGTGACCGGCATGGGATGCCAGAGCTTGAGGTACACTTTCTGTGGTGGTTGCTTTGCCTACATATATGATACAGGGTCTCCCATCCTTGCAATTGTCTTTGTAAACTGTGGCTAACATTTTCTCATGTGACAGTTGTTTTCTGTTTGCCTCCATATGTTGTTTACCATTTCTTTCTTCCTCTCCCAGACTTTGTGTGTCTGTATATGCTCCATGCCTTCAACTTCATCATCTCTAAATAAATTTTGTCTTCGCAATAAGGAGTGTGCTCTCAGTCACTCCAAGCAGTGAACACTGAAGCACTTACAAAAAAAGTGGAAGTACATCAAGAAGACCCCCACCAAAAAAGTAGCCCTTTACGACACGCATTGGCAGCACATCAAAAAGTATAATAGTGCCCTTGATGCTACTTGTAATGAAGTATGGGCTATCGCCGAGCGACTACATGATGAGCTTGGTGGATATTCAGTTCAGTACTACTTCCAGGAGTTGTGTCAACGCTCCCACAGAGCCCAGGCTCAATGTGCCGTTAGTTCATGGAACTCCTACCTTGCTCAAGAAACTAAGTGGCTTAATGAAGAACGTACGAGACAATATTGATTGACATGACATACAATACTGACATACCATACTAGATGGAGAAAATAAAGGGTCAACTGCACAAGTGCTGGAGATTGCAATGAAATGGCAGGCTATGTCGAAAGAAGAGAAAGAGGCGGCTGTAAAAGACTCATGTTCTGTCCTCAAAGAGCAATACACTATATGCAAGTACTCAAAGCAAAACATTGCCATCAATGCATGCCATGATGTTCATGCCAACATCGACTCAATAGCACATGAGGTATGTTTGAGACTCAATTACATACTACTAAGTAGCCAGCCGTGTGTTGGACACATAATATTAACCTCATGGACCAGCTCGATATGCTTGAGAAGTGCACAGGCACTCATTCAATTTTGATTACCATGTGAAGTAGCAAAGATCAGTTCAATTATCCCACTGTCTACACCACCTCCAACAAGGGCAAAGATTTCATGGAATTCACCTATAATAAGAGCTTGACACTGTTTGCCAAGCAGTTCAAAGCCTATCTTCTGAGTGGTATAAATGATATGATCAAGTCTGTACAGGCTGTGACCATGGATAAGAAGAAGCAGATTGTAGTGATGATTCTCATGAAACTAAGTATGTTTGGCATTGTACTACAGTTTTTCCGAGGCATCGTTTATAATTTATCTTGACAGGAGAAGCAGTAGGAAAACTGGCCCCTTGAATGGTCTACACAAATTTCAGCACTTTCATCACACAGCCATACAGCATTGTCGTCGAGTACTGGCCTCTTGCTAGATTCTGTGGCTCACATGATATTAATGACAAGGTGCAACTCAACATTCTGTACAGAGCTCTTGAAACCAGCATGACATCTTTCTGCCACCTCATGCCAAGTGAGAAGATTGAATGGGAGCAGGGCTTGATTCACTCTGTAACACATGCCAATGCAGGTACAGCAGCACCAATGACCAATGATGCTGCGGCAATGCCGATGGCAACACCCCAGGCAGCCTCATCAATTCCACAAGGTACATCACTCTTTTTTGTACATGGCATTGCATGATTTGATTTTCTCACATGCAGCAGCACACATGCACATACCCCCCTCATCAACACCATCTGGTGTGCAGCCACTGCCCTCACAGCCTCAAGTATTCATCTCTCCGCTTGATGAGCTAGCCAGCCTCATGAGTTTTACATCAGCTTCGACACTGACTATAACTACCAGTGGTGGTATGACCACTGGTACGAGCTCATTCCAGTTCTACCTCATGGCAGGCTACCTCCCACCTCCAGCAGGCCAGTTGGGCTATCCTGCAGCATACTTCCCACCTCCAGCAGGCCAGCCCTACCCTGTGGCAGCCTATCTCCCACCTCCAGCAAACCAGTCTGCAGCTGCTGCACCTCTCTCAACATTGTTCATCAACATGAACACCAACAACGTTCTGAAGAGGAAGCAGAAGGAGCACACTGATAAGGGCATGCCTCATGGCCCTCACAAGAAGTGCAATGCTGACACTGGCAGTGGATGGCCCACACCTGCACTGTAATCAGCTCAATTCTTTTTTGTTTTGTTGTCTTTGTTTTCTGCCTTGATTTACTGTTGCTCCTTGTATCTTACTCTGCAAATTTTAATGCTATGTTGATTTCTCTGATATACAGCTCTCATGTGTAAACAAATTATTGGACACAGTATTTACATAAGTTGAATACACGTGGAATGGTGTCAGCGGATGAGATCTAGAACATGCCAAATGGGTAATTTCTGTTTTCATAAATAAATGACATTAAGCTGGGGTGTGTGGGGTGGACACAATTTGCACTTGTTAGCATGATAGACTGATGCCAGTTACCATGCTAATTAGTGTTGATATGTGTGATGTCGAGGTGTTAACTGCACCGCGACCTTATATGAGGACCCCGGCACTTCGTGAGGGCTCGCAATGCATCATGTGACCATGCGAGAAGTCGTGATGACTTTCCAAACAGTCTCGCCACACAAAAACATGAGGATCATGCACACAATGAACAAGCATCACAATATGCCAGACATTCATAGGAGTTGTTGTGAGGCTTTCGTGAGGTGAGCGGAGTCATGTAACATCCACATTTTTACTTTACATACATGTTTTGTTGTTTTTGTGTATATTACATACCCTAGGCCCGAGATCATGTACTTGGTATCTGAATATGACCCCGTGCATTGGTGAATACATCACCAGCATGTAGATACCTTCTTAAGACTAGAGATCAGGCTTCCTAAGAGTTCCTGCTTTGTTTATTGAGCTCCTGATTGTGTCCTGCTATCCCTATATGTCCCTGATCACCTGTGAGAGCCCTGAGTACTGGCTGAGTATGCTTTCTATCAGCCAAGAAAGGACTCACAAGTCATGTGACTGTGAGACAAACAGACTTGTATGCACACAAAACAAACAGTATATTGATTGAACTTTACAGGACACGCTGAGGCAATCAGTTAAAGGTACAATGTATACAACATATAGACAGAGTACCATGTACTATACAGTTCTTGGGTAGCTCCAATCATGGCAACACAACCATGTGATCTCACACATGACCGTAATCTCCCACAGTGACATCATTGTACACCTGCCACTACCGTCTACAGCCCGCCCGAGAATGGTAGGGGAGGTGGTGTTGGTTTGGTTTTCCCCTCTGAGGGTGTCTCGAGTCTCTCAATGGGAGTTTAGGATGGGCATCCGGATAGCAGAGACTGGGTGGCAGGAACCCTGGTGAAGTTCAGGGCTCAGAGGGTGACAAGTGACTGTTAAGGACTGGATGCCAGGAGGAACTTCAGATGGTGGGTCGGGTATGGATATGAGAGAACAGAGTTCTGTACCAATGGAGTTCTTTGGGTGTGATACTGAGGTTAATGTCTACGGGCTTGGCAAGGCTATTCGGCAATGCCAACTAGTCTTCACTCGGTTGGGTTATCCATAGTATTTCAGAGGGAGCATGATGAGGAGGCAAGAGCCTGGGATGGACATCCGGGTATTGATGACTGGGTGGCCAGGTGTTCAGGTGAACGAGACCAGCTGGGAGAGATGACTGGTGTGTCAAATGGCATGGCTTGATACCAAGACCCAATGATGGAGAGGTATTGGAAGGTGGGTGGTCAGGAGTGCACTGGAAGGAGTCCATTGAAGGGATATCAAGAAGGGATGAGTGTGGGCGGACAACTAGTGTGGTGGTCCAAGCCCTTAGTTGACAATAGACATAATATGCGAGGGTTCTAATCCTTGCGAGAGAGTCCTTGTCAAATGAGTGAGTTTACATCATAAATTGGTGCTTGGAGTATTAATGAAATAAGGATTGGAGTAGTAAATAAGATATCAAGACTAGGGTTCAACAAGTAAAGCTAAGGTTACATGCACACCCACAAAAAATTTCTGAAACACTATGCCCATTTGACGTTGCTAACACAGCCATAACATTTGTGCTGGTGCCTCGTCTGCCTTGGACTGTGTTAAGGGCAGGACCAATCGGGACTCAGGTGTGGGAGAACTGGGAGGAACAACTGGCTCCTGAGGCAGGAGGTTGAGAGCCCTGAGGGTATCAAGGCAGAGGGAATGTCTATGGGCTAAGCGAGGCTATTTGGTAATGCCAACTAGTCTTCACTCAGTTGGGTTACCCATAGTATTTCAGAGGGACCATGATGAGGGGACAAGAGCCCAGGATGGATGTCTGGGTATTGATGACTGGGTGGCTGGGTGTTCGGATGAACAAGACCAGCTGGGAGAGACAACTGGTGTGTTGAATGGCACGGCTTGATACCAAGACCTAATGACAGAGAGGTATCGGGAGGTGGGTGGCCAGGAGTGCACTGGAAGGAGTCAGTTGAAGGGATATCAAAAAGGGATGGGTACAGGCAGACCACTAGTGTGGTGGTCCGAGCCCTTAGTTGACGATAGACATAATATGCGAGGGTTCTAATCCTTGCGGAAGTGTCTTGCCAACTGAGTGAGTTCACATCATAAATTTGGTGCTTGGAGTATTAATGAATATAAGAATTGGAGTAGTAACAAGATATCAAGACTGAGACTCAACAAGTACATTACAGGGGATATATATACTTCGGGAAAACCGGGTACATTGGGAGGTGTGGGAGGGAAGCAGAAGAAGTCAGGTGGAGTTATACTGTGCTTTGTACTACAGAGCTGTATGTAGGAGGTTACTGGTAGTAACAGGTGTACGTTTTCACAGTATTATGGAGTGGTAGGTATGAGCGAGGGGCAGTGAGGCGAATGACGGAGGGTGGATGTACCAGGAAGAAATGGAAATGGGAGCGGGAGATTGGGAGATTGGGAGAAGGATGATAATGGGAACGGCTCATAACAGACTGGGTATACAGCTGGCCTCGACACATTGATACTACATGTTCCATTACCACAATTCATTGTGCAGACATCCTCATTCCCTTCAGGCATCCATCTGAGCCAAAATTCACGTGTACATGGTCATGCCTGTCATTGTGCTGTCATGCAGTCATGCACATCATCGAGCATGGCACATGGTGAAGTCATGCAGTCATGCACAGTTGTGTCTATCGTTGTGTGGATGTGCAGTCATGCACAGTCGTACACAGTTGTGCCCATTGTCATGTGATTGCATGGTCATGCACATCAGCATGCACTCATGCCATTATGGGGTTGTGCACATTGTTGTGCATGTTATCATGTCATTGTATATCATGCATTGCCATGCATCATTGCATGTCCTTGCACATCATTGTGTCATTGTGCAGTAGTGCACAGTTGTGCGGTCATGCACAGTCACAGTCATGTGGCCATGTGCATTGTTGTGTAGGTGCACAGCTGTGTAGTGTGGATGTGGAAAATGGGTAACAAAGTAAACAAGAGAAATTGGAAAGTGAGGACAGATGGGGGGACATGTACTCAACAGCAGGATCAAAATAAAGGACTCAATCTATTGGGCCAGAAAATTGAGTTGT